>CM062752.1:3607500-3610000 GCA_031770325.1 Bolboschoenus planiculmis
AGGGTTTAGGGTTTAGGGTTTAGGGTTTAGGGTTTAGGGTTTAGGGTTTAGGGTTTAGGGTTTAGGGTTTAGGGTTTAGGGTTTAGGGTTTAGGGTTTAGGGTTTAGGGTTTAGGGTTTAGGGTTTAGGGTTTAGGGTTTAGGGTTTAGGGTTTAGGGTTTAGGGTTTAGGGTTTAGGGTTTAGGGTTTAGGGTTTAGGGTTTAGGGTTTAGGGTTTAGGGTTTAGGGTTTAGGGTTTAGGGTTTAGGGTTTAGGGTTTAGGGTTTAGGGTTTAGGGTTTAGGGTTTAGGGTTTAGGGTTTAGGGTTTAGGGTTTAGGGTTTAGGGTTTAGGGTTTAGGGTTTAGGGTTTAGGGTTTAGGGTTTAGGGTTTAGGGTTTAGGGTTTAGGGTTTAGGGTTTAGGGTTTAGGGTTTAGGGTTTAGGGTTTAGGGTTTAGGGTTTAGGGTTTAGGGTTTAGGGTTTAGGGTTTAGGGTTTAGGGTTTAGGGTTTAGGGTTTAGGGTTTAGGGTTTAGGGTTTAGGGTTTAGGGTTTAGGGTTTAGGGTTTAGGGTTTAGGGTTTAGGGTTTAGGGTTTAGGGTTTAGGGTTTAGGGTTTAGGGTTTAGGGTTTAGGGTTTAGGGTTTAGGGTTTAGGGTTTAGGGTTTAGGGTTTAGGGTTTAGGGTTTAGGGTTTAGGGTTTAGGGTTTAGGGTTTAGGGTTTAGGGTTTAGGGTTTAGGGTTTAGGGTTTAGGGTTTAGGGTTTAGGGTTTAGGGTTTAGGGTTTAGGGTTTAGGGTTTAGGGTTTAGGGTTTAGGGTTTAGGGTTTAGGGTTTAGGGTTTAGGGTTTAGGGTTTAGGGTTTAGGGTTTAGGGTTTAGGGTTTAGGGTTTAGGGTTTAGGGTTTAGGGTTTAGGGTTTAGGGTTTAGGGTTTAGGGTTTAGGGTTTAGGGTTTAGGGTTTAGGGTTTAGGGTTTAGGGTTTAGGGTTTAGGGTTTAGGGTTTAGGGTTTAGGGTTTAGGGTTTAGGGTTTAGGGTTTAGGGTTTAGGGTTTAGGGTTTAGGGTTTAGGGTTTAGGGTTTAGGGTTTAGGGTTTAGGGTTTAGGGTTTAGGGTTTAGGGTTTAGGGTTTAGGGTTTAGGGTTTAGGGTTTAGGGTTTAGGGTTTAGGGTTTAGGGTTTAGGGTTTAGGGTTTAGGGTTTAGGGTTTAGGGTTTAGGGTTTAGGGTTTAGGGTTTAGGGTTTAGGGTTTAGGGTTTAGGGTTTAGGGTTTAGGGTTTAGGGTTTAGGGTTTAGGGTTTAGGGTTTAGGGTTTAGGGTTTAGGGTTTAGGGTTTAGGGTTTAGGGTTTAGGGTTTAGGGTTTAGGGTTTAGGGTTTAGGGTTTAGGGTTTAGGGTTTAGGGTTTAGGGTTTAGGGTTTAGGGTTTAGGGTTTAGGGTTTAGGGTTTAGGGTTTAGGGTTTAGGGTTTAGGGTTTAGGGTTTAGGGTTTAGGGTTTAGGGTTTAGGGTTTAGGGTTTAGGGTTTAGGGTTTAGGGTTTAGGGTTTAGGGTTTAGGGTTTAGGGTTTAGGGTTTAGGGTTTAGGGTTTAGGGTTTAGGGTTTAGGGTTTAGGGTTTAGGGTTTAGGGTTTAGGGTTTAGGGTTTAGGGTTTAGGGTTTAGGGTTTAGGGTTTAGGGTTTAGGGTTTAGGGTTTAGGGTTTAGGGTTTAGGGTTTAGGGTTTAGGGTTTAGGGTTTAGGGTTTAGGGTTTAGGGTTTAGGGTTTAGGGTTTAGGGTTTAGGGTTTAGGGTTTAGGGTTTAGGGTTTAGGGTTTAGGGTTTAGGGTTTAGGGTTTAGGGTTTAGGGTTTAGGGTTTAGGGTTTAGGGTTTAGGGTTTAGGGTTTAGGGTTTAGGGTTTAGGGTTTAGGGTTTAGGGTTTAGGGTTTAGGGTTTAGGGTTTAGGGTTTAGGGTTTAGGGTTTAGGGTTTAGGGTTTAGGGTTTAGGGTTTAGGGTTTAGGGTTTAGGGTTTAGGGTTTAGGGTTTAGGGTTTAGGGTTTAGGGTTTAGGGTTTAGGGTTTAGGGTTTAGGGTTTAGGGTTTAGGGTTTAGGGTTTAGGGTTTAGGGTTTAGGGTTTAGGGTTTAGGGTTTAGGGTTTAGGGTTTAGGGTTTAGGGTTTAGGGTTTAGGGTTTAGGGTTTAGGGTTTAGGGTTTAGGGTTTAGGGTTTAGGGTTTAGGGTTTAGGGTTTAGGGTTTAGGGTTTAGGGTTTAGGGTTTAGGGTTTAGGGTTTAGGGTTTAGGGTTTAGGGTTTAGGGTTTAGGGTTTAGGGTTTAGGGTTTAGGGTTTAGGGTTTAGGGTTTAGGGTTTAGGGTTTAGGGTTTAGGGTTTAGGGTTTAGGGTTTAGGGTTTAGGGTTTAGGGTTTAGGGTTTAGGGTTTAGGGTTTAGGGTTTAGGGTTTAGGGTTTAGGGTTTAGGGTTTAGGGTTTAGGGTTTAGGGTTTAGGGTTTAGGGTTTAGGGTTTAGGGTTTAGGGTTTAGGGTTTAGGGTTTA